>OY720466.1:25298288-25323288 GCA_963082715.1 Harpalus rubripes | reverse complement strand
TATAAATCATGTTATATGAAAAAATTGCCAACTTAATAAATAAGCGAGATATTTGCTGGGTCCATTAAAATATAACACCCTGTATATATATATATATATATATATATATATATATATATATATATATATATATATATATATATATATATATATATATATATATATATATATATATATATAGGGTGTCGTTAGAAATAAAGCATAAATTTGTTAACAGAATTTATTCGTCTACTCAAGGAGTATAACATAAAATTATTTTCACATATACAGGGTGTTGCATCCTATATATATTCATTTATTTTGAATTGTATTTTATTCACCTATACGCACATATAATTTTTAAAAAATTTTCTTTGGCGTCGTCAAGTTATTCAATTTTTTTTAAATGACGTAATACATGCATTGCTTTATAAAGGCTTACTAAAGTTATTTTAGTAGTAAAAATTACGAATTTTTTTTTCTGGACACCTATAACTATACTCTATGTTCTCATATAATTTAAAAAAATATATAATTATACAGTGTGTTCAATAAAGCCAATCAATTTACTCAATTTCAAATGACTATAACTCGTCATTTTAAAATGGAACACCCCATATTTTATTATTTATTTGGATTAATTTTTATGTTATCTTTATATGTTATTAAAAGTATCTTATGCCTAAAACCAATAATTTCGGAGTTATTCACCATTTTTGTCTAAATTTATTTAAATTAAATCTAGTATACTATGGAAATTGTGTTTTTATTAAGAAACAATTGGAATAATGGACAGTAGTTTGCATTAGCCAATAAATAAAACTGTTTATTATTAATATTTGATAATGAAACGTCAAATTTTAAATATGTAAATGTAAAACTTAGAAAATTCGATAAACACAGAAAATTGTCAAGTGTCAAATGTAAACATAAATAGGTGGCCATGTTTTGCTTCTGTCTCTTTCTATGAAGCACGTTTTGGGCACGTATGTCGAGACCTAATTCGCACATAGCTGATGTTATGAACGCCATAATGGCAGGAAGAAAATATTACAAAAGTTTAATATATTTTTTCTCCGGTATTTTTAAAATTTTGCTAATTATAACAAATTAAATAATAATAAATACGGAAATAAAGGAAAATATTTAAATAAATAATAGCTATTAACATACCTAGGAATGTTATATACATCATAACTGCCGCAGATGTAAGATTGAAATCTGAGCTCGTAGAGCGAGGATTTTAAGACATCTAAGCCTTGTTATGATTAATAACATACGTGGTTTGTTCAATAGTTTATCGGTTTCAGAAAATTAAGACATTATTGATAAATATGATTTTTTGAAATTCTCTCATTAATGCGACTTTTAGATTGCTATGATTAACAGAACAATTATTTTGACATATGTCAATATGACAAATATTCAAATTATCTGCTTTATTCCTCGTGTTTATTACTTTAGAATAACGTAGACCGTATTTAGAACGATACGCTAACGTTATCTGTATGTATTAATGAAGAGCATTATATTTTCATTTTATTTTAATTTAATTTTGTAGATCGTTATTGACAAGTCAGTATGGTAATATTACCATACAGATACAGTTATTACTTAGTTACCAGCCTACTTTTGTACATGTAAACAATGGAATAATATCCTGAAACCGGTGAAATATTTAAAATAAATATTATTTCAGTCTACGAAATGAAAAATTTTGACAATGTCATTAAGATGACAATAGTTTTATTGTAGTTCTTACTTTGATTTAAAAGAAAAAACAACGAATTAGTAGGCTTGGGATGCCCCAGGGCCTGTGACGTCAGGTTTACAATAATTAATCATTTTTATTACAACAAACTATAATTCATATTTTTTTTTATTAAAACTCTCAATTTAACGTATGCTACCTACTATTTCTTTGCAATGGCTAAGTACCCCATTCTTTTGGCAATATTTGATTTCAGAATTTATTGGTATAGGTACAATGAAATATGAATGTATATTATGATATATAATACACAAATATGCACATAAATCATTATTATAATATTGTTTTCTCTGAACATTAATATATCAAATAAATAATATTTTTTCAAAGGTTTATTATTGATTTAATTACCAGTATTTCATCAGTACGTAGTAAACTCTGTTCTGTTAATATGGAACAACAGAAAATAATATTTTTCATTTTAATTTTCCATATATTGTAAGTATACATAGTTTTATTTTTACCTCCCGTCATACCGTAGGTAAGGGAGGTAATGTAATCGTGCCAAAAATTCAATGGTGAGTTTTCAGTAAATAAGCACGAATTAGGGTCCTCACAACACGTTTTTACATTTTTACAATGATGTCTGTGTGGGTGTGCGTGTGACGATTTTTTCTTCCACGATAACTCTTATAACAAACTTCCAAATATTTCTATTTTCTGTATTTAAGCTTTCTGCATTCATATACAGAGTTGATTAGATTTTGGGTAAAATTGGATAACCGAAAGTGACTGTTTACTTGAAGCCCATAACAGTTTTTAATGAAAAACTATATTAAAATATAATCCAAAACTTTTCAATTTTAGAGATTAAAACTTCTATATCAATGGGAACAACATATTAGATTTTGGCTAAAATTAATAAACCAGAAGTGACACTTTACTTGAAGCTCTGAACAGATTTTCGTGAAAAATATATATTATAATCCAAAACTTGTTAAATTTAGTATTTAAGACTTTTACATCCATAAAATATATAGAAAAAGTATTAATGCAAATCTGTAGAAAAATTAATAATCTTTAATTTTTATAATAACATAAATCTCGAAGAAATAATATTTAAAGGTATTATTCGGAGAAAAACTATTTTGAGCTTCAAGTAAAGTACCATTTCCAGTTATCTGATTTACACTAAAATCTAATGGCTTCTTTCCATATTAGAATAAGGTATAAATACAAGGTTTCAAAATTTTCTGAATGATACTATTTGAGTTTGAGCGTAAACAAGAACCACAAACACAAACACACACACACACACACACACACACACACACACACACACACACACACAAACATCATCGTGCATATGTTAAAATAGGGGATTCCACCATATTTTTTTATAATTTCAACAGAAAGTATAAGTAAAACTAAGACTATTGGTGAAAATCCGGTGAAAAAATTCCTATTAATAAGCGAGTTATGGTCCACCGAAGTTTGAAAATATAGATGTGACGTCACGAATATAAGTTTTTATATAAAACTGTTTTCTTCGTGGATTTAAAATGTTCTAGAAATGTATGCTATTTTTAAATTATATTTATAAAAAACAAATTATTATTATAACACTGTATAAGTCTATAAGCTTTATAAATGCAAGTGTATCAAAATTATTAAGTTTAATGCAAGAAATTTATATTCAAATAAAAATGTTTGAGAATTGCAGTAATGGACTGGTAGCCACGTGTCTGCTATTTGAATTTGTGTACTGCCATTGGTTGTAGACTCCACCCCCTAACTCGGTATTCGTTATATATTTATAGGTGGTCTTTGAGTCGCCAATCAAAATAATATATATGGATTTCATATGAGTGACGAGCTGCTAAAACAAAAACCCCCTTATTTCCGAAGTATTTCAATTATATCATTTTATTTCTTTATTAATATTCATTATTAAGCATCTACTTTCATTATTTTTTACTAATTTCTCTTAATTCGATTGAGCTGTAATCCCCTATTGGATTCTAGGGACCTTAAAACGTGGTCATTTACCAAAATCTCGATATGTGATTTTAGCACGATCCCTATACCTCCCTTACTAAGGGTAGCGGGAGGTAAAATGCTTTTCAATATTTCAAGAACAAATAAACTCAGGTTTTACTATAATTTTAGATTTGTCAAATGCGAAGACTTTTTGGAATATCAGTTAATAATGGAAGATGAATTTGAAAGCAATATTCCCAAACCTCTTTCCGAGACGGAACTGACAGTCGAAGAAGAAAATGAGTTAAAATCCGGCATTTGTAAAATAGTTTTCAACGAACCAAATTCTTTCACTTCAAATGCTGTGTTCAAAAGAAATGAAATAGCTTTGAATAAAATAGAAAAAAATATGTATTTGTTCATATTGAGTGAAAGCATAAAAGACTATGCTACGGAACTCAAAAAACAAATAGTAGATAAAAATTTGAAGGATAAATTGACTACTGAAGAATCAGAAAAACTGGCCAGCGCTCTGAGAGTGCATTGTGATTTAGCAGAACTCAGAGAACTTTACGAAAAATTAATAGCGATTCCATTTTTGGATAAGTATAAAGAATTAGCTAACGCGACAAATTGGGAAAGATTTGTCGCTATACAACTTGATAGGGTATACGATTATGTGAATACCCATTTTAATATGTTTAAAAAAGAGTTACTACGTTTGAAAAACACAAAAGCGTATTATGAAAGAAAGAATTTTTTCAGAAAGCAAGATGGAAAATCGATTCTGATGCATATATTTTATCAGTGGTTGGAAAATACTGTTTGTAAACCAAGACGTATAGACGAACATGAAATTAGGGAAAAATTGAATGAACATTTAAAATGGGTAGTATCTTTACCGTCAGATTAATTGTAATTTTGTAATAACCAAATAAATAATTATGACTATAACTATTATTTGATCCCACTTCTGATGTTGCAAGTAAAGATATATATATATATATATATATATATATATATATATATATATATATATATATATATATATATATATATATATATATATATATATATATATATATATATATATATACCGTGTGTCCCAAGCAAACCTTGACATAGGCGTTTAACATGGGAAAACTGATTTTTGTGAATAAAAAGTGTCCGGCATAAAATTAAGCCATGATATTTAACATGATAATAGTACATTACCTCGTGTACCTTATTTAATATTAATTACATTATTATCATTTCGTAAATTAGAGAAAATTATAAATATCTGTCAATAAATATTTGTTTCAATATTTTATTACGTAATATCAAAATAATTGCAATTGTCATTGTAGGTCAATGGTTAGCATAGCTGACTGTGGACTGAAATGACGTTTAGAGGTTGGGGTTCGAATCTCCGTCAAGACAGTATTTTTACTATTTTTTTAATTTATGAATTAATTACGAATTATATTGAAGATATTATGTATTATATTAATATGGATATCAATGTTTTGATTATTGTAATCAATTAATTGTTATAACCAAGTACATAATATAAAAAATTGGTTTTAAACAATGACAAAAATTGATTACAATAAGCAAAACATTGATATAATAAAAATGCATTATATTTTCTTTTAATCTTAATAAAACATGATTGAGATAAATTGAATATGTGTATGTTTTGTGATTTAATGTAAAAGTAGGTGTTATAGTTTAAATTCTTATGCTTTTGTGTCATACTGATATTTACTACTTCCATTGAGATTAGTATTAAATCATGTTAGAAACTTATTTGTAATTATTTAACTAATTCATCCATATTAATATAATACATAATATCTTTTATATAATTCGCAATTAATTCATAAATAAAAAAAAATAATAAAAAAACTGTCTTGACGGAGATTCGAACCCCAACCTCTAAACGTCATCTCATTCCATAGTCAGCTATGCTATCCATTCACCTACAATGACAATTGCAAATATTTTGATATTACTCTTCCCATTATTGTTAGATTGAGGAATCCGTAGTTAAAAATGTCTTAAGTCTTATAGTATTTGAGAAATAGTGGATCCAACATCCACACACACATACGGACATCATCGTAAAATGTTATAATCGGATTCTAGGGGCCTTAAAACGTGCGTATTCACTAAAATCTGGATATGCGATTTTTAGCATGAATACAATACCTCTCTTAGCGAGAGGTAATAATTTTGGATGACCGTTGAATCGAAGTTGGAGAGATATCAGAGGTTGTGGGCATATCGAAAAAACGTATTTTCTAACAATATAACTTTTGTTTTATAAACACAATAAATAATATTTAGTATCGATTTCTCATAGTTTTTATGGTCAATAAATAATTTTATTGCTTATTTAAGCCATGATTAACACTTCATAAAAAAGTTATTACCTATTGTTTTTTTATAATATATATAGCAAAAGTTTTGAGAAAAATTTTACGCTCCAAACTTTATGACTATATAAGGTATAATCTAGATATGACTGAAAGATGTTATACAGAAGTCATATGCTATTCTGTCTGTGGGTTCTAATAAGAACAAACCCCTATGTCAACGTTACAATAAAAAATATTTCTATTTGATAAATAAATAAATAATAATTATTTGTAAGCATTTATTGTCAATTGAATATTTGTTAACATAAATACACGACATTTGACAAAATATTTTACCATGCTTCTTCGGCTGTGTCAGAATCTAGACTACGACGAGTTAGTAGCGGTCTTCTGAAACAAATAAGATAGTTTTTTTTATCCTATAACGGTACAAGTACAGGGTGTCTCAATAACAGCATCAGATTAAATTTTTACATAAATAATAAAGAACTAGAATCCAATATTAAATAGAGGAATATATTTAAAATTACCGCCATATGACGTAGAATTACGCCTGACCAATGAACGGCAGTGAAGCCATAACAATGCCATCTGCCGGTAATTTAAAAGTGGTATAAGCTAAGTAAAATCTTTCAAAATTCTGTTTAACAAATCGAAATACCTAATAAAAGTAATAGGAACTACGCAAATTTCAAATAATAAACAAAAAAGACAGTGAGAAAAAAATGAACTGTCACACGCCATCTACAGGTTACATTCTTAAATATGCTTTTCTTTCTCTAGTTCAAAACAATGACGTCACAAAACTTTTACTAAAAAACGTATAATTTTTTAAAATAAAATTTATATTTGAAGATTTTGATAGTTAAATATCATTTTTGCCTTCCGTCATACCGTAGGTAAGGGAGGTAGTGTTATCGGTCTAAAAATTAAGGTCCCCACAACACGTTTTTACTATTTTTACGATGATGTGTGTGTGTATGTGTACCGATTTTTTCGTCCAAGATAACATTCATTAGATTTTGGGTAAAATTGGATAACCGGAAGTGATACTTTACATGAAGCCCATAACAGTTTTCAATGAAAAACTATATTAAAATATAATCCAAAACTTTTTAATTTTAGTATTTAAAACTTTTATATCAAGGGAAACATGTTAAAGTGATACTTTACTTGAAGCTCTGAACAGATTTTCGTAAAAAATATATTATGATAAACTCCAAAACCTGTCAAATTTAGTATTTAAACTTTTATATAAAGGGAAGCAACATATTAGATTTTGGCTAAAATTGATAAACCGGAAGTAATACTTTATTTGAAGCTCTGAACAGATTTTTGTGATACAATCCAAAACTTTTCAAATTTGGTATATAAGACTTTTATATTAATGAGAACGACATACTAGATGTTTTCCAAAATTGATAAACCGGAAGTACTACTTTACAGGAAGCTATAAACAGATTTTGTTGAAAAAATATATTAAAACGTGATTCAAAACTTCTCAAATTTGGTATTTAAAACTCGTGTGTCATTATATTTTGACTATACCTATATGATAAACCGGAAGTGGTAGTTAATTTGAAGCTCTTAACAGATTTTCGAGGAAAAACATAATAAAATATAATCTAAAATTTGGTATTGCACACTTTTCTATTTATTGGAACAAATTAGATTTTGTTTACAAACGATCAACTGGAAGTGATACTTTACTTAAAGCTCATTGCTATTTCAAACATGGAATTGACGGGAGGTCATGTGTTGGCCACATTAGATTTTTTCACATTTAATATTATTATAAATATTATAAAATATTTGATTGCCCAAAAAGCTACTAAAATTAAGAAAATTCTGATTGAAAGATGTCAGTGTCAACGTCAAGTGCATTTGACATAATATATAATATGTATATAGAAACTTTCTGTATGGAATTTGTACAAAATAAATATATAGAATTGATAAAAGATAAAAGGTAATGTATTGGAAATGTAGAAACTTTTCAAGAAGCTTTCTATATTGTACAAAATTCATAAAACGGAAAGTAATGTGCTGGCCACATCAGATTTTTTGTATCACAACTTAAAAGGGGAAAACCTTACCTAAATCTTTGTGCAGTAGGCCTACCATAATATGGGTATTGTGGTGTACCATATGTACCATAAACCATACCACCGTAACCAGATACCATTTGGTTGTAACCATATGGGACAGATTGTACAGATGGGTATCCACGACCATACGGGGCGACCGAGAAAGTAGGGTCGACATCAGAATATTGCTGGTACATCTGGTATGGCTGGTACGGTTGAATGCCGCTAGGCGGCATTAGGTAGCCATTTTGATAAGATTGGAATTTTCTGGGAACTCTAAGAAGGTAACGATCCTGCGACTCTTCGAATCCTGAAGACAAATTTTATACCTTGGTAAATATTTGATTTTCAATAACTTCGTTACTATTAGAAATTGAAAAAAATGTTTTATATAAAATTTTATTGTTTTTACTTCCTTGTACAAAGTAAAGGAAGTATTGTAATCGCGGAAAATTTCGGTTTACAGATTTCAACGGAAATATCCATTTTGACCATCCCTGAATCTATTTTGACTAATTTCGTCGTGACGTCTGTACGTACGTATTTTAAATAACTCAAAAACGGTAAGCCGTAGAAAGTTGAAATTTTGTATTTAGGACTGCTATAACATCTAGTTGTGCACCTCACTTTTTGGTCATTACATAATTTCCAAAAATGGTATTTTATTTGAAGCCTATAAAAGTTTTTAATGAAAAACTATTTTAAAATATAATCCGAAACTTTTCAAATTTGGTATATGACTTTTATGTCAATTGGAATAACATAATAGATTTTGGTTAAACAGGCTAACCGGAAGTTATATATTATCTGAGGTTGTTAAGAGTTTTTCTTGAATAAAATGGTTTCATTTTGATTTTAGAAATAAATGCTTCAAATAAGAGTTTTAGAGAATTAAATGCTACGTCTAGCACATCAAGTATTATTAAATTAGCCCTTTGTATAAACGAGATATGTATATTTAAAACTTATATACTTTTTGGTTTTTGTAATGAAGCTTGCTATGGATTAGGACAAAAATAAAAAAAAAATTAAAAAATAGATGTTAATGTCAAATTATATCAAATACGTGCAATTTTATAATTGGGTCTATACTTCATATTGGTCTTGCGTACAAGGAAGTCGTGTGGTGTCCACATCAGATTTTTTTATAATCTATTTACTGTTATAGACAAAAATTTATTCAATCACTATCTTTATCAATTTTCGTCGATTCTAATAGTAAATGTCCTCTTTTTTGGAAACAGTTGAAGATCGGATCTATGTTGATTAAGCCTTTATATATATATATATATATATATATATATATATATATATATATATATATATATATATATATATATATATATATATATATATATATATATTACTAACCTTCATCATCCTGCACAGAGATCTGTACGAAGACACTGAAAACAAATAAAAATATATATTTAGCATATTTCCGAACACACATAATTATAATACAGTGATCAAAATGGCCGAAGTGTGCCGCTCCATACAATTTTAACATTTGCCGCTTACTTGCTCTGAACGAAAATATGGTTCAAGAAGAAATATATCACGCTCTTCATTAAAAACCATAATGAAATCAATGAGATTTTTCACGAAGATATTCGACACAAATTTTGATAAATAAGCACGTTTTAAGGCCCTTAGTTCACAATTGAACATTTTCTCGATGATGCCTGTGGGATTTTAAATTTCTCTCAGTCAAAAACCCTAAGAATTTTTATTTTAAACTTATGAATTCACAGAAACAAAGTTCGTAGTTCAAAAATGCATACAAATTATTTATTTATATTATATATATTCTCGTTCTGTGTTATTTTCGAAGCTGTTTAGAACCTGTTTTTAAAGCTGTTTCGCGTTCAGCTTGGAAACAGTTAGAAACAGCTTTAGACAGCTATAAACAGCTTGGAAACCGTTATAAACTGCTTACAAACAGCTTCATAACAGCTATAAACAGCTTAGAAACAGTTATAAACAGCTTGGGAACAGTAAGCTGTTTAGAACCTGTTTTAAAGCTGTTTCGCGTTCTGTCTGGCTTAAGCTACCACCCTCCTTCGTATATAAGCGTACCCTTATAAAATTGAGTGGGTGGGGAGTTCTTTTTAGAACGCATCATCTATCCCTACTTACCGGAAATGTGCAAATTTACCTTATAAGTTTTATTTTGCCAAAACACTATTGAAATTGTGATATTGAATTATTTTTGACCGCAAATTTTTGACTGAGACTAAACACGTGTTTGAATTATTTTCAAATAACACTAAAACCGTGTTGTACGAGGTTTAGAAGTCCGCGGGTATCAGTTAGTTCTGTATAAAATAACAATATACATACCTTAATAAAACAAATAAGAAGAAAGCTTTTGTATTCATTTTTTAGTTGATGTTAGGTCTGCTTTTGGAATACTGATACATTTTTAACATTTTTAGACTTTTTATATAAAATCTTATATATGTTATCTCTAATCTGACTTGAAGTACAATAAATAAAACAAAAAGTACATTTTATTACAATTTTTATTACATTTTTACGCGCGACAGCTATTATTATATTTCGCAAATTATAAAATAAATAAAAACTCAGTTTTTTTACTGCTAATTGTGTTTACTTTTTTTTGTATTGAATTAGCCACAGTTATAAAAAATATTAATGTTTTATTATTTATTTTGGTTTGTCATAATTTTTAATTGTTTCAAAAATGTTTAATGATTTAAAAATAGTTACTTTTTGACTATAGGCGCTAAAATACGAAATTTACGAAAGCTGCCTTAGCAATGAATGCTGTCGAAACTATATATCTGTGTATAGTGTTGTGTGGAACACGTTTTTTTGCCGATTGAAAATTAATATTAATTTGGAGATTATTTTTAATATTTGGAAGTTATCGCCATCAAATTATGTTAGGGGTTTGTTGAATGGTTGCAATGCGTTTGTCTAGAGGTTGCCATGTACCCAAGCTTCAAAATGACGTGATTATGACGTATATGTGACGTTGATTTATTGACGTCTGAATGACGATTATGCGTGGATCGAAACGACGTCGATCATCAACGTTGCTTCGACGTCAATCATCAACGTTGTAATGACATAGATCATCAACGTTGTTTCGAGGTCGTTGACGAAATAAGGACGTCAAATTTTGACGTCAGTATTACGTTGATTATTGACGGAAGATCAAACTGCTCCTATCTTGCCAGCACTAGTTTCTCACGTGAAATGAAGTATAGCGTGTACTTATTTTATTATTGATTTGATATTTATTATGACACCCGAGCAAAAACCGATGTTAACATAACGTTAATAAATTAAGAACGAAATTACAATCCCGTATCAACTTTATTGACATTCACAGAACGTCATTAGGACGTCAATAGTTCTAAACGTCGATAACCCCCGAAATTTGACGTTTTTTCGACGTACCGTTCGAAATACCGACGTCGCATCAACCTGGGCGTCATTAAATCGACGTTTACATGACGTCATTAATTTAACACGTCGATAAATGTTGCTTGGGTAATAGTCACTTTCTAAACCACCAGGATTTCGTTGTTAACCACACGGAATTCAAAAGAACATAGGAGACATGGTTTTGCCATAGCTGTAATACAATACACAAGTTTCCTTAAATAGGAGTAGGGTGTTGAAGCATTAAAATTAATTCCATAAAAGTAAAATTTATACTGAGATTATAGAGGAGACTTCAAGGAATCCAATGGTGTTTCGTTTGTCGCCAAAAAGTCTCTAGGAAGCGAGAAAATCGGCAAAAACTGTCAAGGTCAAAAAAAAATTTGCGTGGAGGGACCTTAGGGTAAAAAATTTCCAAATTTTTTCCTCGCTTTTTTGACGATTTGAAAGGTTTAAACAGACAATTTGAAGTGGAAATCGTTTTAGAAAAGTTTAATGAATTTTTTTACGTCAAAAAAACGAAGAATATGGGCAAAGTACTTCATTTTTCTTACCAAACTTACAACCTTTTACCCATATTACCTCCGTTTTGCGCAGCGGCTTTGGCACAGCTAAATCACTAGGATTTTTTTTTCTCTTACAATAATAAGTTACAATACATCTTACAGCTAAGAATAAATAAATTACAATATATCTTATGAACTAAATGTATCTGTAGCTGATCTCGAAGCGGTTGTTGCATCTCCAGGATTTCCAGGATCTTCTTGTGACCACGACTGTTTTACTTGAAGTTCATTTCCACGTCTTTCTGCTCTGGAAGGTGCGTCGTATTTTTGGTATCTGTAACAGACTTTTACACCTGGATTTAGAACAAAATTTGGACTATTTATTAACTTAAAAACTAATATGGCCTATCAAAGGGAAACCGCGATACATTCTACCATTCATTTGGGCGTCCCACATATACAGTCACACAATACCTAATATTTTCTGAAATATTCTTCCGTTTGTCCAGCGTTAGAAATGTGGGGTTGTTCGGCTATTTCTCGCAGAACTGCCGCATCTAAAATGGGTTTGTATCTGTAACAGACTCACACGGAAAGAATTAGAATTGAATTTTAATTATTTATGAACTTATAAATTAATATTAAATTAAACGAGTGAATTAGAAAATTTATAATTTCTATGTTTATGTACTTCAATAATTACTATTTGAGACTTATAATTTGTGAAATAAATTAAACATTTTCCGACAATAATTCGAGATATAAAAGGTATCCATCATTGGAACTGTTTGTAAACTTTGGCCGCGCACATCGTTTCACACACTTTCTGTTCTTCCCACATAATCACTGAATAAAACCGGATATGTACACAACTATGAATGCAAAACACTATTAAATATTTATATTAATAAATAATGCACTTACTGTCCTTTTAAATATCATATTTACGGAGATTTTACCAGACGAACTGCTCGAGCTGTTATACTTAACTCTTTGACAGATAACCTAAATTCGCAAAATTGTCCCGCACTCCAACATTAAAATTAAGTCCATAAAAGTAAAATTTATGCAATAAATTTATACTAAACTTATAGAGAAGACTTCAAGGAATCCAATGGTGTATCGTTTGTCGCCAAAAAGTCTCTAGGAAGCGAGAAAATCGGCAAAAACTGTCAAGGTCAAAAAAAAATTTGCGTGGAGGGGTCTTAGGGTAAAAAATTTCCAAATTTTTTCCTCGCTTTTTTGACGATTTGAAAGGTTTAAACAGAAAATTTAAAGTGGAAATCATTTTAGAAAAGTTTAATGAATTTTATACGTCAAAAAAACGAAGAATATGGGCAAAGTACTTCATTTTTCTTACCAAACTTACAACCTTTTTACCCATATTACCTCCGTTTTGCGCAGCGGCTTTGGCACAGCTAAAACACTAGGATTTTTTTTTTCTTTTACAATAATAAGTTACAATACATCTTAACGCTAAGAATAAATAAATTACAATATATCTTATTAACTAAATATATCTGTAGCTGATCTCGAAGCGGCTGTTGCATCTCCAAGATCTTTTTATGCCCACGACTGAAATATCTGTAACAGACTTTTACACCTGGATTTAGAACAAAACTTGGACTATTTATTAACTTAAAAACTAATATGGTCTGTCAAAGAGAAACCGCGATACATTCTACCATTCATTTGGGCGTCCCACATATACAAACAGTCACACAATACTTAATATTTTCTGGAATATTCTTCCGTTTATCCAGCGTTAGAAATGTGGAATTGTTCGGCTATTTCTCGCAGAACTGCAGCATCTAAAATGGGTTTGTATCTGTAACAGACTCACACAGAAATTATTAGAATTGAATTTCAATTATTTATGAACTTATAAATTAATATTAAATTAAACGAGTGAATTAGAAAATTTATAATTTCTATGTTTATGTACTTCAATAATTACTATTTAAGCCTTATGATTTGTGAAATAAATTAAACATTTTCCGACAATAATTCGAGATATAAAAGGTATCCATCATTGGAACTGTTTGTAAACTTTGGCCGCGCATATCGTTTCACACACTTTCTGTTCTTCCCACATAATCACTGAATAAAACCGGATATGTACACAACTATGAATGTAAAACACTATTATATATTTATATTAATAAATAATGCACTTACTGTCCTTTTAAATATCATATTTACGGAGATTTTACCAGACGAACTGCTCGAGCTGTTATACTTAACTCTTTGACAGATAACCTAAATTCGCAAAATTGTCCCGCTTTCCAACATCAAAATTAAGTTTATAAAAGTAAAATATATGCAATAAATTTATACTAGACTTATAGAGAAGACTTCAAGGAATCCAATGGTGTATCGTTTGTCGCCAAAAAGTCTCTAGGAAGCGAGAAAATCGGCAAAAACTGTCAAGGCCAAAAAAAATTTTGCGTGGAGGGACCTTAGGGTAAAAAATTTCCAAATTTTTTCCTCGCTTTTTTGACGATTTGAAAGGTTTAAACAGAAAATTTAAAGTGGAAATCATTTTAGAAATGTTTAATGATTTTTTTTACGTCAAAAAAACGAAGAATATGGGCAAAGTACTTCATTTTTCTTACCAAACTTACAACCTTTTTACCCATATTACCTCCGTTTTGCACAACGGCTTTGGCACAGCTAAAACACTAGGAATTTTTTTTTCTTTTACAATAATAAGTTACAATACATCTTAAAGCTAAGAATAAATAAATTACAATATATCTTAAGAACTAAATGTATCTGTAGCTGATCTTGAAGCGGCTGTTGCATCTCCAGGATTTCCAGGATCTGACGACTGTTTTACTTGAAGATCATTTCCATGTCTTTCTGCTCTGGAAGGAGCATCGAATATTTGGTATCTGTAACAGACTTTTACACCTAGATTTAGAACAAAATTTGGACTATTTAACTTAAAAACTAATAGGGCCTATCAAAGGGAAACCGCGATACATTCTACCATTCATTTGGGCGTCCCACACATACAAACAGTCACACAATACCTAATATTTTCTGGAATATTCTTTCGTTTGTCCAACACTAGAAATGTGGAATTGTTCGGCTATTTCTCGCAGAACTGCCGCATCTAAAATGGGTTTGTATCTGTAACAAACTCACACAGAAATTATTAGAATTGAATTTTAATTATTTATTAACTTATAAATTAATATGGACCTAACAAAGGGAAACCGCGATACATTCTCATTCTCAACATTCATTGGGCGTCCCACATACACACAAACAGACACACCATACCTAATATTTCTTGGAATATTCTTCAAGGCACTCGGTTCACTTCTTATCGTCTTGTATCTTCGATTATTTTATCTGTAACAGACTCAAACAAACATAATTACAATCAAATATTGACTATTTATTAATTTATAAACTAATAGGAACCTAACAAAGGGGACCGCGACTCGAAATATTTTATAAATTACTGTCTTACCACAAGAATAAATTTACCAAATACATTTGCGGATTATTTTCTTGTCCTGGAAGAAGCAGCGAATTGTTTTGTATCTGCAACTTATACACACGGAATTAGAATAACATTTAAACTACTTATTAACTTATAAATTAAATGGCTTATCAAAAGGAAACCGCGATACATTCAATCATTCATTTGGCGTCCCACACATACGCACAGACAGACACACAATACCTAATATTTTCTTGTAATGTTGTAAAATTCTAACCATATTGTTGATTATATTGATTGGAGCAATCGGAAAATGGTTTCATATCTGTAACATAACTTATACAGACGAAATTTGGATTAAATTTTGACTATTTATTCAATTATAATCTAACATAATGTTTTTATTTATACAATATAACCATAACAAATTGTGAAAAAAGGTTAGAAAACAATCTAATTTAACTATTTCATGCAATATTCGTTGTTAATAATGTATAAAAATACAATAAAGTACTTACATCAAATCAACATTGTTGTCACGAAACTTATTTATTCATACTAAAGTATTTTATTTAGCTTGACTCACAAATTTTATGTCAAAATGACCGCTGTACATTCCCAAAACGGTTTTTATATAAATTAACAATGTACTTACTAAATTTACACATAAATTTTCACTTAATATTCACAAAATCACTAACAATAACTTTTCTCGCCATAGTTTGTTGATAACAGTTGAATTACTACGGTCGGCTGTGATTGGGCGCGGAGTACTACGTGAGTCAAAAGAGTGCCAGTTTGAAATAATACATTTGAATTTAAATAAATATGTTTGATATATTTTATAGACAAATCTTACAATATATTTAAATATTATAACTCTGATTTTAATCTTTTGGCTTGAATATCGTACGGTATGGCCAGCTAAAATATTTTCTTCTCAAGATTTCAAGTGATATGCGTTTGCAGTGAAACAAGATCATTTATATTGTTTTGAAAAAAAATAATAATCAATAAACACAAGCATTATTTATTTTAATATGAAAAGAAGCCATTAGATTTTGGTGTAAATCAGATAACTGATGGAAATGGCACTTTACTTGAAGCTCAAAATAGTTTTTCTCCGAAAAATACCTTTCATGTTATTTTTTCGAGATTTATGTTATTATAAAAATTAAAGATTATTAAATTTTCTATTGGTTTGCATTAATACTTTTGCTATGCATTTTATGGATCAATTTATAAAATTATCTATAATTCAAATGTATGTAACTGACAGATAAATGTCACTGTCAAAGAACTAATCATTTCAAATTAATAATAATAATAATAGTAATCGTAGTAATTAATATTTTATTAACAAAAAAAGTTTTATTTATAAATTTAACGATATCACTATTATATACGTACAAACAGTTAATATAACTAGGTATTGTTCATAAATATATTTTTTTAAATAACTACATTTATAACAATAAAAAAAATCATAAACAATAAACAATTCTTAATCATTCTTAAATAACAATAAATACATAAACAATTGTATATTTTTTATTTACATTTTTCAATTGTTAAATACAGAGGTCACGCTAAAATATTTGATAATAAAATTCATGGTTTATATTTTTAAAATTTTAACTATTTTCTAAATTGTTCCAGTCAACAATACTATACACAATCATTGTTTTCTTTCACATCTTAAAATAACCTTGGAATACTCTCAAATTAATTTCTGGACGACTTATTAATTAATTTAATGTGACGCGCTCAAATTTATGGTTGATTTACAAGTGTTCTACGGGGTATCCGAATTCGGCTACATGATAGCGTTGTTCATTGAGTGTACATAAAGATGAAAAATAATGTATTACTCTGTCCCTACTGCTTGTCACCCAAATTTGTATCTTGAAACTGACACCTACACCCTTCAATATCTGCTGAAAATTATATTTTATTTTTATGCTTTGAATGTATTAATACTATACTTACTTGATAATCGTAATGATGGGCACCCTTTTACCAAATTTATGTAAATACTTATATTAAAGAACGTTAAATTCTTTATTCGATAAATATAAATTCATTATTATATCTTCTATAGATTTAGATATAAAGAAATGCATATAAAATAATTTGACGTAAAAAATCTCAGATCAAACTACTACAAAGCAAGAAATTCAAATGTTTGTAATTGACACATAAATGTCAATGTCAAAAATATTTGTACATCATTATGAAGATTATGAAAATAAATAAAAAGTCAACATTGCAAAAGAATAAATGCAAAAAAGAATATAAAAGGAATTTGCGAAAAAATGAATAAAAGAAAAAGAAAAGGAAAGTAGAAAAAAGTTCAGGATATTGAATGTAAAGAAAATGTATGTATTGTATATAATTTATATTAAAATAATTATTTTGTAGTGAGACATGAATATATGTATTTGTATTTAAAAATATTTTTCGTTTTATGCCTACAACCAGGTTAAATATCTGGCGAGAGGTTATGTGCTGGCCACATCAGATTTTTTTACTGGATATAAAAGTACATGGACTCCTTAATATGCAGTTAAAATTTGAAATAGAAACTATTTAAATTAATGTACATAAAGATGAAAAATAATGTACTACTCTTGCCCTACGGCTTGTCACCCCAATTTTTTTACAGGATATAAAAGTACATGGCCTCCTTAATATTCAGTTAAAATTTGAAACAGAAACTATTTAAATTAATGTACATAAAGATGAAAAATTATGTACTACTCTTGCCCTACGGCTTGTCACCCCAATTTTTTTTACTGAATATAAAAGTATATGTCCTCCTTAATATTCAGTTAAAAGACCTTAGAACGTGGTCACTTACCAAAATCTCGATATGCGATTTTTAGCACGATCCCTATACCTCCCTTACCAAGGGTAGCGTGAGGTAAAAAATAAAAAATATGGGTAAAATATATATATATTTTTTTTTTGATAAAGCAAAGAAAAACAAATCTATATATATATATGTATGTATATTTTCATTAACATAAATTTTCATGAAATAGATTGTCTTTTATAGATAAATGGAAAATAAATTATTTTTTCACGACAAATATCATTAACAAATTTAGAGTTGTTTACAAATTCATATATCTTGAAAACTAAAAGAGTTCTGTTCCTTCGGCACTTAGACCTCCGTCAGTATCTTCACTGCGACGTGTTAATGGTCTTCTGAAACAAATGTTGTTAGTTTTTTTTATACGGTACAAATACAGAATGTTTCAAATAATAGTTGTACAAAATTTTATTCTGAACAAGTTTTATTTAAAACATTTTTTTGTAGGATAATTATTTGACAGCCTATTTTTTGACAGCTGTTGTTAAACACAAACAAAAAACGAAACAAATTCAAACAAATGTTGTGGATATTTAAATTCTGTACAAATTTTATTTGAAAAATTTTTTTGTATCATAACTAGAAATGGGGTAAACCTTACCTATATCTTGGGATCATAGATCTACCATAATATGGTGGAACATATGTACCATATCCTCCCCATGGTGCATATCGCCTTTGAGTACCATACCGTCCTTGGGTACCATAACGTTCATAATTAGATATCATTCGACCAGATATCATTCTACCACCACCAGATATTTGATTCCAACTTAATGGCATAGATGGTACATATGGGTATCCACGACTAAGTCTAGGCAAATACGAAGGACGCTGGTGCATAAAACCAGTGTCCATACCTGGATATGGTTGGTACATTTGGTACGGTTGGTACGATTGCATGCCAGTAGGTGGCATCATGAAGCCATTTGGATTGGGTTGGATGAATCTAGGACCTTGGAGGAAGTTACGTTCCGACGGATCTTCGAATTCTGAAAAACAAATTATTTAAATTAAAATCTAAAAAAACACCAAAATTATCAAATTTACGTATTTATTCTACTCAACATGTACATTCCAAATTTTGAAACCGCAGGTCGATATCTCTTTTCGTTTCCGAGATATTCGTCCTCAAAGTTTTGATCAAAAATGCCCATTTTTGAGCCATATCCCGAAAATGGTCATTTATACACCTCTGGCGATATCACCATTAGATTCTACGAGCAAAATTACATAAGCATACCAATTTTCATAATTTTTGAACAACTATTACAATCTCCAGAAGGAAAAGACTGAAAATGGCCAAAAATCGCAAAAAATCTAAGGCGATTTTAAAGAATGTTTAATAATAAATGTATCCGTTGGAATATTTTGATGAAAATTGGTATACTTATGGTTTTTGGTACGAGGAATTTACTGGTGAGGTCGTTGAAGGTGTACCGTACACCCATTTTTGGGTATGAGGGTGGAGTGGTTTAAAAAAGTTTCTAAATTTTAAAAAAATAAAAAATCTGAAAATTTGTATATAAGTAGTATAAAGGATGTAGATTTAAGATTTTAAAACCGCAGGTCGATATCTCTTTTCGTTTCCGAGATATTTGTCCTCAAAGTTTTGTTCAAAATTGCCCATTTTTGAGCCATATCCCGAAAATGGTCAATTATACACCCCTGGCGATATCACCATTCAATTCTACGAGCAAAATTACATAAGCATACCAATTTTCATAATTTTTGAACAACTATTACAATCTCCAGAAGGAAAAGTCTGAAAATGGCCAAAAATCGCAAAAAATCTAAGGTGTACCCCTTGCGATTTTTTCAGATTTTGACGATTTTAAAGAATGTTTAATAATAAATGTATCCGTTGGAATATTTTGATGAAAATTGGTATACTTATGTTTTTTGGTACGAGGAATTTAATGGTGAGGTCGTTGAAGGTGTAGCACACACCCATTTTTGGGTATGAGGGTTTGAGTGGTTTCAAACATGGTCGAAATTTTCAAAAAATTAAAAAATCTAAAAATTTGTATTTAAGTGGTTTGAAAGGTGTAGATTTCAGATTTTGAAACCGCAGGTCGATATCTCTTTTCGTTTCCGAGATATTCGTCCTCAAAGTTTTGTTCAAAATTGCCCATTTTTGAGCCATATCCCGAAAATGGTCAATTATACACCCCTGGCGATATCACCATTCAATTCTACGAGCAAAATTACATAAGCATACCAATTTTCATAATTTTTGAACAACTATTACAATCTCCAGAAGGAAAAGTCTGAAAATGGCCAAAAATCGCAAAAAATCTAAGGTGTACCCCTTGGGATTTTTTCAGTTTTTGACGATTTTAAAGAATGTTTAATAATAAATGTATCCGTTGGAATATTTTGATGAAAATTGGTATACTTATGTTTTTTGGTACGAGGAATTTACTGGTGAGGTCGTTGAAGGTGTATCTCATACCCATTTTTGGGTATGAGGGTTTGAGTGGTTTCAAAAAGGGTCGAAATTTTCAAAAAATTAAAAAATCTGAAAATTTGTATTTAAGTGGTTTGAAAGGTGCAGATTTCAGATTTTGAAACCACAGGTCGATATCTCTTTTCTTTCTCGAGATATTTGCGTTCAAAAATTGTATGGGGGGATACGACATTTTTTTTTACAAACATAGTGTGTTTGACTCTTTATTTCGCTTATTATATGAGATACACATATTACTTATAGGACATGATTTAATCAGTGTAATATTTGTGATTGAATTGCGTGAAAATTGTGATTGTAGAACTTCCGGTATAACCGGAAGTGACATAAATTTTGCAAATTTAAATGCAACCTATACTATTTTTTTATAAATTTGGATTGCATTTTTTATTCTTTTTCTCAGCATACCAAATTTATTAGTATTAACGTTATTCATTTGTTAAATATTAGCATATCAACATGCATTTTATATGGGGGCCCATAACTGCTGAATTTTTTGAAATATTTTAAATTAACACTAGAATCGTATGTACGGGGTTAAAATAAAATATCAGCTAGTAGTTATATACATATTACTAACCTTCTTCATCCTGTACAGAGAACTGTATGAAGATACTGCAAACAAATAAAAAATATTTTTATTTTTTTATATATTTAAATATATTTTATTCATTATGATTATGATAAATGATCACGTTTTAAGGTCCCTAAAATCCGATTTCAACATTTTCACGATGATGTCTGTAGGTGTATGTGTGCATGTGTGTGTGCATGTGTGTGTGCATGTATGTGTGCATGTATATGTGTGTATGTATGTGTGAAGTATAGCCATGACGTAATCGCGCTAGCAGCCGGGCGACATAAACAAGCGAGTTGCGACGTGTTTAATTACTTCCGGTCGCCTGAACCTTTTCTGTTTATTGTTATTATGCGGTCGAACATTCTAGAGCTCTCTGGAAGTTAATGTCAGCTGTATAAAAGGGACGCAGCTATGCTTGGGAGTTAGTTAGTTACATGGAGAGACATATAGAGACATTCATATAGAGCTGAGCACAGCAGTATCGTCGTGTATGCAGTACAGTGTCAAGTCAAGCTGTGGATGTAAATACTTGGTAGTTTTGACGAGTATTGGGAAGCTATAGTGTACAAGGACAGTAACAGCGAGTTGGAGTGGATACTCGGCATTGGTGTTGAAGAATTGTGGCATAAAGATAGTTGGTGATATTGAGGCTGTGGAAGGAGAAAGTTAGTTATATAAATAGACAGACTGTGAGGAGAAAGGTGTGATTTTTGTCCGAGTAGTTGAATATACATACGCTGTTGAGTCAGTTCAGTAAATAGACGCTGTGACGGTCGGTAGGCGGGCAGTTGAACGTGATATATGTATATAGTGACATAAATTTAGTGATATAAATATCGCGTAAACAGTCTACAAGAGTCTGCAACAGACCGGCAGTCTAAGATTAGAACTATGTTAAATATTATTTTTTCACATTTAATGTTATTATAAATATTAAATAATATTTTATTCTTCTTACGATTCGACTGCATTTTTTACTTCATATTAAATGGATATAGAGTTAAAAAATCTGATGTGGCCAACACCAAACCTCCCGCTATTTAATTTTTATTAATTTAAATATATATATATACTGACATATTTAGTTATTGCGGAAACTGTATTAAGATCCATTCCATATAACTAGGGTTCTATTTACTATTTCCTTTTTTAAAACGTTACTGTTATTAATTTGAAATGATTAATTCTTTGACAGTGACATTTATCTGTCAGTTACATACATTTAAGATATGAAATGTGTAACCAAGGAGATTTGCTTGTTTAAAGCGTAGGATTCGGGATTAAATTTATAGATAATTTTATAAATTTATCCATAAAATATATAGAAAAAGTATTAATGCAGATCTGTAGAAAATATAATAATCTTTAATTTTTATAATAACATTAATTAATTAAAAATAGCATTTAAAGGTATTTTTGGAAGAAAAACTATTTTGAGCTTTTAGTAAAGTGCCATTTCCGGTTATCCAATTTTCTGAATGATAGTATTTGAGTTAGAGTAAAGGATTCACACACACATACACACATACATACACACAGACATCATCGTGAAAATGTTAAATTTGGATTCTAGGGACCTAGCACGATCCCTATACCTCCCTTACCAAGGGTAGCGGGAGGTAAAAATTAAATTTCATAAAGCAGCCAGCTATGGAAACAGCTACTATATTAAGAAAATTCTGATTGAAAGATGTCAGTGTCAAGTGCAATTGACATAAGTGTGTTTGTCTTATAATTTTACTGGAAATATAGAATCTTTTGCTAGAAATTTTCTGTATGGAACAGCCGCAAGAAATAGAATCTATTGCAAGGAACTTTCTGTATGAAATTTGTACAAAATACATAGAACTGACGGAAGGTAATGTGCTGGCCACATCAGATTTTTTGCCTTTATAACCTTAAATTAAATTCTGTATAAAATAACATAATATACATACCTTAATAAAACAAATAGGAAGAAAACTTTTGAATGCATTTTTAAGTTCTTGTCAAGTCAACTTTTGGAATACCTTCTGATACATTTTTACTTTTTTTCGACCTTTTATACAAAATTTTATATTTGTTATCTCTAATCTGGATTTAAGTACAATAAATATAAGAAAGAGTAGGTTCATTTTTTACAATTTTTATTACATGTTTATGTGCAACAGTTATTATATCCGATTGCTAAAATTATAAAATTTATAAGTTTTTTTATTGAAAATTATTGTTTATTTTTTCATACTGAATAAGCTACAGTTATAAAAAAATATTAATACTTTATTATGTACTTTTGTTTGTCAATAATTTTTAATTGTTTTAAAAATGTTTCAATGTTTAATAAATACAATTTAATCAATTTATAATACATTATTATGAGTAATAATATAATTGTAACGTATTACACATATCTTCTTAATTGATGTTAGTATATTCTAAGTCGTCCATCAAAGCAGTTGTTTTAAATTTTATATTTAAAAATGTCATTTTTTAATATATTAAAAATGTTTTTTATGTAAGTATATTTTTTAAATGTCTATATATTGATATATTTTGTCTCGTAGAATAAATCGTGTTAATAGGGCTATTTTGTAAGCATTGTTATGACCAGAGCTGGATAAAGTATCGGAAAGTAGTACTTGAAGTACAGGTACCAAGTATCTTGATGTTTCTAAATGTACTTGAAGTACAAGTACTTTGTGAAATAATTGCGTAGGCTTCCACAGTCTGAGTCATGAGAAATATTCGTTTTCCGGGAATGGACTGTGTCATATTTTGAGTCAGAGCTTAACGTTTCGTATGGGGCATCTTCAGGAGCAAGGGGGATAGTACGGTCTTAAACAAGGTTACCCGGCGTGTCAACCACGCTAGAGGCCGAGTTTAAGCAACATTGTTCCACGAACACTTAAACAGCATGCACCCGGATATTCAATTCACCATGGAGGTAGAAAATAACAGAACTCTCCTCTTCCTTGATGTTCTGGTTAATCGTAAACCCAACGGACAGTTAGGACACGCTGTTTATAGAAAACCATCCCTCGCAGAAACTCTCAGTAGTCAACGCTCTCGTACACCGTGCCATCAAAATCTCTGAACCTGATATCCTACAGCAGGGGCTTGACCACATCAGACATAGTTTAATCCAGAACAATTATGACGTAAAATTAATCAAGAATGTAATTCATAGACAATTAAACCCTTTACCCAAAAAACCCGTGGATACCTCGTTCGAAACATTTGCTTTAATCCCTTACATTAAAGGATTCTCGGATAAAATAGGTAGAATTCTTAATAAAAACAATATTAAGGTCTTTTTTAAACCTCCACAAAAAGTCTCAGAAATACTCCCCCAAACTAAAGATAAACGCGAACCCTTGTCGTCACCCGGTGTTTATAGTATTCCTTGTTCT
Source organism: Harpalus rubripes (assembly GCA_963082715.1). Taxonomy (NCBI): domain Eukaryota; kingdom Metazoa; phylum Arthropoda; class Insecta; order Coleoptera; family Carabidae; genus Harpalus; species Harpalus rubripes. Next base: position 25,298,480 of record OY720466.1, on the reverse strand, counting down.
TGTCGCACAGTATACATAGGTGAAACAGGAAGGAGTGTTCACACTAGATTGTCATAACACAAACGCTGTCTGCGTAATGGTATGGTATTAACATCTGCGGTCGCAGAACACCAAAACAACACAGGACATAACATCTTATTTGAAAATTCTCGCATTTTAGCTTCTGTCCCTGAGTTTTACAGACGTAACTAC